>OZ007569.1:34372090-34417090 GCA_963931925.1 Onchidella celtica
ACTCACAACAGTTCACAACTCACAGCAGTTCACAACTCACATCAGTTCACACAACACACAACTCAAATAATATTTGAATATTTATTAATAACAATATATATTTAATAATGAATAATAAATTCTGGCGGGGGGGGGGGGTGATATGGATAACTTTTAATCTATTAATTTCAATTTTCAATTTTGCCCGGGCAGCGGCCTTTCGGCCTGCTCTTTACGATTTCCAACTGCCAAGGTATCTTTAACGTGCGCAACGTGCACACGGGCCCTCCGAATTTTTTCGTCCTTATCCGAGAAGACTAGGTACTCGATCCTACCCCCCAATAGGACCAGGGACTTGAAAATATGAGAAAAATCCAATTTCCAACATGCCTGCACTGCCCGGGTTTAGAACCCGGGACCCTTGGCATGAGAGGCGAGCACCTTGCCTCTAGACCACCTTGTCCCTAATATAGATAAGGTCAAGTTTACATTGTTAGATTTTAATAAAATTGAGACAACCAAGAGCTGCAGGGATCTGTACATTACTTAGGAGAAGAGGATACGTTAAATGGAAATCGACAGGATCAGTCGCAGTCCCCTGAGTCCCCTTAGGAGAAGGGGAATGATAATTCCAATTTAGTTGCTGTACTCACTGTAAATTTCTTAACTTAAAATTATGGATTTTGGTACATCTGCAAACATTCCTACCAAGTAAGGCAACGTCTCAAGCGGAAAAAGTGCCATCACAGAATAAAGGCCAATTTCATATCTAAATTTCGGAGCGCGTGGGACTATCTTCAGTCAGGAAAATCGTTTTTGAATTACACAGATCTCCACATCTTCATATTTCTCAAAAGACATCCCTCATATTGATGAATTATCGATCTGGCTAAGATCAAAGGATATTTTTTGTAATCACCTAACTCTCCTCCCCCTACTATATAATTTCAACAACTGCACACAGAGCCCACCTAGATTCGGTCCGTTTATGTAGTGCAATTCTTCTCACCTAAAGCGCCTAGTGGCTCGGTGACTGAATTCGGTGGCCTTTGTGTGGCTACCTAGAGAGAGTTGATACTAAAATAATGAACTACTGAATGCAGCTCGCTTTCAAGGGGTTGCCAATTCAATTTTCAGTGGTCTTGTCCACAGCATCCGCTCCGCTCCGCTATTTTACGGAAAATGACGTACGACAAAGTAAAACACTCTTTGCCGCTATGGCGGTGAGGAGCGGGGCGGGGAGGAACAGCTGCTGTGGACAAGTGTGCAGTATTGTCATGGTAAGTAGCAACGAGCACCCAGACTTCTCGGAAAAAGGAATTTAAAAAACTCGGAGGGCCCTTGTACACATTGCGCACGTTAGAGATACCTTGGCAGTTGAAAGTCGAGAAGAGCAGGCCAAACGAGGCCGCTGCCAGGGCAAAATTAAACCCAAAAATCCTTACCACAAAAACACACAGAAACAAAATCAAACAAAAATAAATACAAGAAAGGTGATGTGTAAATGCCAACAGCAGCGAACCTCCTAAAACAAACACCTAAAAATAAAAAAACGGTGCAATTAAGCATAAAGATCAATGAGTACGCTGTCTCCCGTGAAGAACACATTATTCTGGGACTGTTGTTGCAAGTGCGAAACATCTGTGGCCGGTTTCATGAAAAGTGCCCAGCCCATGGGACAGGAGTTAGTGCCTAAACGGTCTGGGTGCGCCCAACCGGGTGGGTACTTGATGTAACCCAAGGGCGCGTTTCTGGAGAGCTGCTGAGGTTTCCAGGGTCACACCTTGCAAGAAAAATATCGTTTACTTAGTAGCTCAGTTTTATTCCGAGAATACTGGGTGCTCGTTCCTACTTACCATAGGACCAGGGACTGGAAACCAAAGTCTGTCATGCCTGCATCGACCGGGGACCGAACCCAGTGCCTTCGGCAGGAGAGTATCTCAGTTTTTTCTATGTTTGATTGGGTACGATGTAGAACTACGCCTTTCCAATTATAGTGCGTTTCAAAATTCGTGGCGTAGCTAAAATGGTAATATCTTTAAAACGGATGGATGAAAATCGCTGAAACTTTGCACGTTTTTTCGATTAAAGCAGGAAATTATTTTTCAAAATTGATTTACGTGGAAATAAGTTCAATTCTTTTTCCTAAGAGACTATATTTTTTAAAATCAGGTACGGAATTGCGAACACTAACATGTAAACAGAAGTTAAGTCAGAAAGTAGACTTTGTGACGTTAACGTAAAGGCAAACTGAATAAGTTCGTATAGTCTTTCTGTAGGGTATTGTCTTGAACTCTTGAAACTCTTGATTCCCCTGGAATGAATTAGAATTATTGGGATGATCAAAACTCAAATTTGGGGAAATCAGAATATCCCTATGTTGTAAAACTAGTTGTCTGACAACGTTTCGTCACTAAGCCATCTAATTATGCATAGTCCTCAGAGCAAATTGTATGCAAAACTTCTAAGATATGTAAATATGATTTTAGAGTTGTCAAGCGTTATGGAAGCCATGACGTCATCAGTTTTTGTATGTTATAGTAATGCTATTTATATCATGTTTCTTTAGAATGACACCTTCCTTGTCTGTCTTTTCTAATAATGTCCTTGAATTATACAAATAAAAAATACAAATGTATAAATCTTCATCAGCAATTATTATGTGTAGCAGAAAGTCTTCGAAAAATAGAGCATTGGGCACGGAGTGACGTTTCAGAAATGGAACACTGAACAATATAAGGTTAACATTGTTGTTGCTGTTGTTATTTATGATGATGATTATGATGCCGAAGATGAAATTGAGTGTTAAAAATCTCTTTTCATATGAATCTTTTTGCAGAGGGAACTGCCGTTTCACGGTATCTGGGAGTTTTGACATAATATTGTTACTGGAAGGTCTTCTGCTTTCGATTTCTGGCGAATCTATCAATGACTGCGAGTACTATGATACTGCACGGTGTACTGCCCTGTTACAGAAAAAGACCGTATGTGTCAAGCTAGGTCAAATGCACTTTTTAACATCTTTTTACAGATCTTTCTATCTGGGTTATAATTTTGTAAGACTAGAATTTTATACTTTCTTTTGAATATCACAAAATGGAAATTCAACAAAGATGAAAATGTTTGGGTTTTTTTGTTGTTGTTGTTGTTGTTGTTATTTTGTTAGATTTCTTTGTTGTTGTTTTTTCTTTTTCGCCTCTCTTGTAAATTCTTCTGTGTTTTTTCTTTCTTCTTCTTCACGGCCCTTCTCCGTGAAAGGCGGGGTAAATCTCACTGCACCAGAAAACAGTACGGGGAAAAATATCTCCATTAACAAGTATAAAGTTAATTATTGTCAGTACCGCATTTGCAAACCATCTGTTATTGCCTCGTAACGATAGAAACATTTTAATTTACTTCAGAGATAATTATTTTAGTGCTCGTTTCCGACCAGCCTTCACACCGAGTTACCTTTCAATGTTTTCGCAGGTGAAGCCAACCTGAATTATTCAGAAATTAACCATCTTTATTTTCGAATGTGTTTGTTGGTTTAATGTTCAGTAGATCAAGTGCTTCAAGAACAGTTTTTGTTGCTTGGTGGTGTTTGTGGATGTTGTCGTTAGCCCAGGCGCATACATGCGTCTTTCCTGTGTTACTGTCTTGTCGCAGTCGTGTCGCTTTTTTTTTAATTTTTTTATATAGACCCTTTTTCACTTCCGCGTTACGGTTGTTTGCGAGGAGCCGCACGGCTTCGAAAAGCACCGTGTAGGGCAAAACCTCAACTTGCCTTGATGATGGCATCTGAATATGTGCACAGTCTAAGCAAAGATGCATTTTTATGCCAGAACCAGCACGTAACGGGTTTGTACAGTTGGGTGCACAACAAGAGGATGGCATCGTTCGACCGTTGTCCACCTCTTCCGCCCTACAAGTGGGGCACGCCGCCATTTTGTTTGCAAATCACGTGATATGGAGGACGGTAAATGAAAAGGGTCCATAGGCGGATGAATGGAGATGTGTATACAAATGACACGTCACCGCCATTTCCTACGACTGTAATAACTCAGAAATTCGAAAAATTGACTGTAATATATGTTCAACTACATTCAAAGCTGCATCGAATGATCTTGGTTCTAGACTCGAAAAACAATCAAATAGCAAACTTTCAAAAAGTCATCGTCACTAGGCCTGTTTTTAGGTCTTTATTTTAGGAGGTTCACTGCCCTTAGCATTTACACCTCACTTTTCTTGTTGTGATAGGGATTCGTTTTTTAGAATTTTGTCCTGGCAGTGGCCTGTTCGGCCTGCTCTTTTCGATTTCCAGTTATTGCCAAGGTATCTTTAACGTGCGCAACGTGCATGCGGGTCCTCCGAATTTTCGTTCTTATCAGAGAAGACTAGGTGTTCGGTTTTACCTCCCATACGATCAGGGACAGGAAAAGTATGAGAAAAATCCCAAACTTCCAAAATGCCTGCACAGACCGGGATTCGAAACTGGTACCTTTGGTATGAGAGGCGAGCATCTTGCCTCTAGACCACCGTGTCCACTAACGAGTCACTGGACCTGTTGTTCTAAATTAAAAAATTGTTTTTTGCTTCTTCGGAAAAGTAGTTAAAAACCGGTTACTGCAGCTTTAGGGAACGGTGATGTCTTGGGCTTAATACAAAGACAACGGGGATATGAAACTGTGACACGACAGCACAGCAAGTTGCATGTGTGTGCCTCCATTTTCTTTGTTGAACATACCAACATGCTTTTCATTTTACTAGAAGGCGCTTCCTTCAAATTTAAACAGGTGTGAGTTTTGTTTCATGAGGCCAAAATTTGCTTGGGAACGGCGAGCCTCGCACGGCAGTCTTGCCCTCGTAATGGCTGTCATAAAATTGCACTCTTTGAACAGCCCCCCCCCCCTCCCCGGTTCCAAGCCTCCTTTCCCTTTCCGCATCCTACTCTGTACACTATGACCCTATGATAAGGGAACGTTTGCAATAATATTTTAAAACTGAAAACATTCCAATCCCATGAGTAATATTTCTTATTCAAGATGACTAACTTGACTCGATCCACCTACCCAAATATGGTCAATCCTCCCCCCCCCCCCGCCCCAAACTGCTCGATCCACCTACCCACACACAGTCATACTTCCCCCTCCTTCTCTTCCACACCATAACCCTGTGATGAGCGAACGTTTGCATTGCCGCATTTTAAAACTGAAAACATTCCAATCTTCTGAGTAATATTTTTATTTTCTTATTCAAGAAGACTAACTTGACTCGGTCCACCTACCCACACAGTCATACTTTCCCCTCCTCACCCCCCCCCCAATTCCCCTGAATCTCACGGTCCACTCATCCACACATGGTCACCACCCCCTCCCCGCGTCCTCCGGGAAAAGGAAGTCTGTTGAGGTTATGTTAACAAAATATTCACACCAGGTTTTCTAGTGACCAATTCAAGTCCGCAACTTTCAAAGACAAGAAGTAGATGCTGTGCTCTTGTACAGCAAAATGGTACTTTTAATGTGTGTGTGCGTGTGATTCAGCCCTACTCCCAGGCCCTACCTTTGGGGGGGGGGGGGGGTGTGGTCCTTGGATCAGTATAGTGGCCGATTTTTTCCCCCCTTTTTCATAAAAATTTGCCCAGTTTTTCTCTTTCTAGGTTGACATTTTTGTTATCGCCCTGAGCCAGCTGGTCAGAACTGAAACAGAGTTTTTTCTTCCTTTTCTGTTTTCCTGAGGAAAACAAACAAACGAAGAAAAAGGCCTTATCTCCAAATACCAGCTGCCTTTGGATGAAAGAACCGGTTTGCTCGTAAAAAATCCCGGTGTTCAGATACTAGATTATCTTTTGTGTACAGATTTAGCTACAATCAATAAATAGATCAAAACCTGCTGCAAATGGCTACTTGACACAAAAGGGTGCTGTGTTGTGCCGTTGATGATAACATGTCAGGCACTGTTTCCTACAAAATACGGGGCGATTTTTCCGTATGTAAGAAAGGGTGATATGATATATTTATCTTCGATGCATGATATCACTATTACCGTATTATTGTGGGAAAATCTAACTATAATTGCAGTATTAATTTGCCTTCCTTGGGAAAGTCTTACATTGTGTCAAATATGTAGCATTATTATTACACTTACAGTGGCTTGGTCTGGGCGCTTGACAAAGGATTAGGCTTATCTGTTGTATATATATATATACATAGAGAGAGATAATTTCTATACATACTATGAAAGAAAGCTGTACATTCCGAGCGGTGGTTCTTAACTTGGAGGGAGAGGAGAAGGGGGGGGGGGAGAGAGAAATAGATATCCCACTGAGGAAACATTTGGGGATTTCAGGAGCGAAATACCAGGGCTGTTAAACAATGCACATTGCATTAAATTGCGCGTTGTCCATTACTTCACTTTGGCCACTAAGCTTACCCATTTGAAACATTTGCACTGAGGCAACACAACTTGAATTTCCCGTCTAAGAAAGTTAACAGAAAAGTTACAAAGTTAACAAAATTATTCGAGATTTCGACACGATGATTGACGATTCAGTGTTACTGCCGGTCTCCTATCCCCTTACAAATTCTCCACATTTGGTTTCGACAGCGCACTGATGTCAAGTCTGTATTGCCTCGGCTTTGTGGTCTATGGAGCTAAAGGGGACCACGCGCACTAATGAGAGCTTAAACAAGCCTGCCTCGCTAGTTGATTCATACAAAGTTCGTTTGAGTTAAAAACCGAGGCGAAACAGTCCGCTCCTAACCTTATTTTCCATTCATTTCAAGAGGAAGTTGGAGTGTGCACAGTGTCAGGTACTGACAACCTAATTTGACATGCCGGTAGACTAAACCAGTGGTTCGTAACCTTTGAAATTCTGCTTTTCCCCCTACAATCTGGTCTCATGGCTGTTTTTCCACGACAACAATTCAGCCAGGTTATTTTTAAAAAACTCTTTAATGGTGGAATTTCCTAGAATTCTGATAGAACATGTACGACGCTATTTCTGCTAAACGCGCGCAGCTATCAGTTTGCAGACCTAGACACTTAATACTTCCCCTCTGAAATCAAAATCACCCCCTCCTCTCATTTTTCCTCCCCCAACCCCACCCCCGCCCCCTCCCACCCCAGTTAAGAACCAGTGATCGACATGAACATGAGTGTGGGTTAAAACAGTGTTAAGACTGTCTTATTATAAATCTACACAATATTGGCATCAATATCTCTTTGTTCATTTAAGGTATCTATTTTACTTGAGTACACTTGTAAGCACTTAGCACCATTCAGGAGAGGTGTTGGTGGATAATTAGAATCCAAACAATTGTCGTGTAAATAAAACGGTGAGTGCAAAGCCAAGACAGAATAGTTAAAGAGCTTAAGTGAGCAGTTATCTAGCTTGATGATAATCTGATCTGCCCATTCACGATACCCAGGCTCATTTGGGTAATGTTCGACAACAGCGCACAAGAACAACGGCACATTATTCAAAAGGAATGTATGATCCAATGGCTAAAAAAAAAAAAAAAAGAAGAAATAGCCGCTACCTAAGTGTCATCTATCAATACTATAATTCAGGTACTGCAGTGTACGCTACTATAATTCAGGTACTGCAGTGTACGCTACTATAATTCAGGTACTGCAGTGTGCGCTACTATAATTCAGGTACTGCAGTGTACGCTACTATAATTCAGGTACTGCAGTGTACGCTACTATAATTCAGGTACTGCAGTGTACGCTACTATAATTCAGGTACTGCAGTGTACGCTACTATAATTCAGGTACTGCAGTGTACGCTACTATAATTCAGGTACTGCAGTGTACGCTACTATAATTCAGGTACTGCAGTGTACGCTACTATAATTCAGGTACTGCAGTGTACGCTACTATAATTCGCCGCAACAAGACATCTTATCCCGATGTGTTCCATATTTCACTTAGTTCCTCACCATATTACTTCATGTATACCTGTTATTGAGATTTTTAAGTTATGATGACATGTTTATATAATGATGTGTAAGATGTGTGCACCATTAATATGTGATCTTAAACGCTCTGCAAAAGAGAATTGCCCTCATAGGATAATAAAAATTAATGATTTTTATCTTATCTTATGTCAGTGACGCTGAAACATTTCAGGAGTCTGCATCCGTTTGTTTCTAAGATGTTTTTGTACTTCCATCTTAGTGACTGTGCGTAATTTGCAGTGACAGTGACTTTATTTTTTTTTTAAATTTTAAGTTTGGCGTGCTGCATTTGCACACTCCACCCCTTACACGCAGAGGCTGTGTGCACCGGAAACCATTGGGTTTTGCTATGATAATAACGTATATTTCCATTGTTCTCAGTTACGTGAACTTTTACCTACAAAAACGTTTCTATGTGATTACTGTTCAAGGTTAGGACTAAGTGCACGTATCTGTCAGTCACTGCCCTTTACCCTTTACCTTGAATGACTCATTGACTGTCATTTTATGCAAATATTAGGAAATTCTCTGTCATTTCAGCAAATTTTCATCAAGCGCTTCTCGTTGGGGAATGTGTCAGCTCTGCAAACAAAAATAATTTGACAGATTAAGCGCCAGCAGCCGAAGCTCAGAGAGAATAACACTTAACAGTGCTCGAAAAAATGAAAACATCAATTTTAAGCCACCTTACAGAGGATTTTGTTTTGTTTCTTTTTTATTTCCCCAACCGTTTTCGCGTGCATTGTGGTTGTTGTTTTTTAGTGTCTCGTTTCAGATCTTGTTCTCTCTCTCTGTGTGTGTGTGTGTGTGTGTGTGTGTGTGTGTGTGTGTGTGTGTGTGTGTGTGTGTGCGTGCGTGCGTGCGTGCGTGCGTGCGTGCGTGCGTGCGTGCGTGCGTGCGTGCGTGCGTGCGTGCGTGCGTGCGTGCGTGCGTGCGTGCGTGCGTGCGTGCGTGCGTGCGTGTGTGTGTGTGTGTGTGTGTGTGTGTTTGTTTGTTTGTGTTTTTCTCTCTCTCTCTCGCTCTCTCTCTCTCTCTCTCGCTCTCTCTCTCTCTTCCCAAGATCAACTAAGAACCGGAACCCTTAATTAGGCCCGGTAATCTGATGACTTGAGCACTTTTCGTCACATTTTGGCACGTGTCTCTAGAAGTAATTACCTTTATTTCAGCAGTTATTTCTGCTGAACGAGGGCCCCATCCTGTAAAATCTTGGTAAACGTGCATTCAGTCGTGCTCTGACACCAGTAACCTGGAGTTGACACGCGCGTGCGTTGGTACCATTTTCCATAGTGCTTTTCCACAAGATACATAAGTTTACCCCGTTGCCTTGGTAACTGAAATTCCACCGGGAATTGTGGTGCTGAATGATGTTCTGCCTGGTGAACTGTCTGTAGACTGCCCTGAGTATGTGTGTGTGTTTATGTGTGTGGTGTAGTTGAAAAACGCTTAGAGCCTGGTTGTTAACGGGATGGGGCGCTATGTAAATACTATGTTGCTGTTATTATTGTTAATGTTACATGTATAGCGCTAGTGTCCCAGATTATAACTGCTCGTGGGAAATCCTATTAAAACACTTGCAAGTCTGTTTGCTTCTTTTGGGGTGTTTTTTTTTTATGTTGCTGTTTTAATCGTCAACGCTATTATATGTGGCCATTTTTATATACGAGTTTACGAACGCGTGTGTGTCTGTGCCTTTAAAGTATTGCAGATTTCTACTGAAGACCTGCCAAACACACACTTTCAGTTGTTCCATTAATCTTTCATGCTCATCCCTAAAATAGACTTGGCGGGTACAAAACTTTGATATCCCCTGCTGTCGTAGAACACGAGATATGAGAGCAGTGTAACTGGATTTGACGATAAGAAAACGGGCGATCATAAGAGACCATGGTACGAGCTTAATTGTTGGTCCACGGGCTGTTTATATGAGTTCACACACCCAGTTCAAAGATGTGGGAGAGGGTTATTGACTCCCCCCTCCCCCGATTCCTCCTCTCTCAGGCCTTTTCTGGTGTCCCTTTATATTTACATTCATTCATTAACACATATAAAATACACGTGCATTCCCACGTACACGCGAGTCATCGATCAAGTTTTTCAGTTCCTGGCTCAAAAGAAAACAAAACAGCTCACACATTAAACATTCAACCACGCAGTTCTATGTAGAATGAGAGTTAATCTCCAACATTTTGCGTTAACTCTGAATATTAAGCATTGACTATGTATAGGTCTACCTATTATGTAAAACCTCTCTGTTATGAATAGGCTCGAAAACTGCTGGACCGATCTTTCTGAAATTTGGTATGAAGAAGTGAAATATGGCTGCGAATCTTTATCGGGTGTACATAAGAGCATACAGTCAGGCGCGAACAAAGAATAATCCGCACATTGCGCAAATAACTGAGCTGTTCACTCGATAGAGGCTTTACGCGACAAGTTACGAACGGGACACAAGTTTATCGTGCACTTAACATAATTATCGGTGAGCACGGAATCATACTATGAAGATGATAAGTTTAGGGTGATTGTCTTTGCATTCTGCACCTCTTTTTTCCACATTACCATTTAATAACCCTCGTTCACATGAATAGTTTCATACAGTAATGTAAATGAAATATACGGACATTCAATGGCAGCCCTTACCCTTTCTTATTTTCAAATAACACTGACTGGTTTATGTTAGAAAGTCTCAAGCAGAATTATCTTCCATTTGGGTGTATGTTCGGCATATTTTGCCGGCATAAATAACGAAAACTATGAAGCTGAAAACAACATACAGGATGTCATCGTATTACCACTTACGACTGATTACTTGCAAATCCAACCATCGCTGGGTCATTTGTTTTTATCTACTGCATTATTGAATACTTTGCAATTTCGCTCAGGAAAATGGTCACATTGATAGCTCGTATGAAAAGACGAAAATCTCATTTTAAATGTGAATCTGATATCCATGAAAATTCGGGCTTTTACGAAAATTGCCATGGGACTTTGAAACAATGTGACTGAGACATCTCAGATATTGTTGTACTAGATGAGGAAGGCGGCTTTGCACGGGATAAACGCCTGTCAAATGCACTGTCCCGTGCACATTAATGCCCCCACGTACTCCATTCCTGGTGGGCAGAAGAGCGCAGGGCTGAACACTCTTGACGGCAGTCAAATATTGTAACTATGATTTTATGTCTTAACATTTGGGTGAAAATATCTTTTAAAATTCACTCCAAAAACTCAACTCTTTTGTTAAGCTTAAATATCGTGGGCGGCACACCGAACTTGAGGTAATTTGTAATGTTCATACAAATTTTGATAATGGAGTCCAATAATTACAAACATTAATGATCTTACATGTGGATAGACGTCACTTACCGCAACGTTTGTGAAAGTCTTGAGTATCAGCAAACAGGTCTCAGAACATCCTTTTACTTCCATTCTATTAGTTTGTTGGTAATTATTTACTGAATTTCACAATTCGTTAATTTCAATGTCACTGTCAGGCTGATTTGCTACATATACACCATTCGATTCTGAAGTTTTACGCAGAAGCACACTATAACCTTTCCTGATCGAGTGAACGAACGAGTGCCATTCGCCATGATTGTGAGCTTGTATTTATTGAATAGATCGATAAGAGAGGTGGTCTAATCTACCAACGTGTGCGAGGGTAAGGCTCGATCGGATAGGAAAAACTTGTATACATAATGCTTTTGGGTGATACTGATAGGCCTATCTCTCCCGCGTCAATGCCGAGCAGCCGGTAGACTGAGACTCTATGGACATGGTTCTTGTTTTAGTGTGAATATTGGCGACTGCACGGACGTCACCCAGGGCAACCACAGGGAGACATTCTGCCCTGGCCAACCTGTAAGTGGCATCAGTAGACAGAAATCGTTAGCAGCAAAGGTGACTCGGGCTGGCGTCTGGAGCGTGAATTCATCAGGGTAGTGAGCCAGTCATTGGCCAAATTAAAGTCAAGGAATAATTTAAATAACTGTGCTTTTAGAAGACACCCACTGTATCAACCGTAATATTCTATTATATGTAAAAGCAGGAACGGATGTCCTATTTCCTTCGGTATTTTTATCATGGTACTATAAATATTGTAGTCAAACTGTGGCAAAAAGAAAAAGTTGTATGTAGCAAAGCCTCGCGTAAGAAATAGTACAAAACGATACAGTCTGACGCAAGCCTTTGCAACATACAACTTTTTTTTCTTTTTTCCACATTTTGACATCTCTTCATGCCTTGTTGGGACCCCACATATTTTCTTTCTTTTTTTTTTTAAATAATATTTTATAAATATTGTACTAGTGCTATGTCTGTTTTATATGTTCTGTACCAGGGATGGCATGAGATAAGTTATCTTCAGACTGCAAATCTTGTTTTCTTGGCATTGCGAGACTAACAAAAGATATTTCTATGGTCAGTTTGGAATTACCCATTTGCATGCTTTTGGAATGTGTCATGATATTAAACAACTTAAAACACAGAGCAGCAAAAAAAACAACTAGGCGATACCTTATCAGGAACATGGGCTGATTCAGTTATGACGAACTGTAAGGCTGGAAGTCCGGATCATAAAAATAGGCAATAGACCATAAGAGAGGACCAGCGTGAACCTGATGTAGTAGCTAGAATGGTCAGCCTCTGGAAGACAAGGTCCCACATCTGGTCTTGCCAACATTGTTGACAGGCAATTGTTTATGGAAGCAGAAATTGATCCGCGTTGACAAACTCTGTTTATATTTATACATCTGTGAGTCTTTCATCCCTTGTTCAGTTTTGACCTATACACTTTAATTTTTTTGCTGCACGCTGTAAGATCATACTATAAAGGATTTAAGGCTTCCATTGTGTAATCATGAAAGGCTTTTTAACCGCTGAGCCTTAAATTCTACAAAATGTCACATAAAACATAGAAAGTCGTAAAAGCGTACATGGGCATACTTTAGACGGTCTTCAAGTTTGCTATATTTTTAGTACTTTCGTTGATTTTGAGCCACAACTGGGTTGACCAGAAGAAAGTGTTCCGACCTTTTGAGCTGGGAAAAAAGACACATTTTCTTCGAATAGAACTGAAAAGTATGACAGGAAATTTCATTCTGCGCCTACACATTGGTGATCGAAACTCAACTTTAATTACCTCGAGATCTGTGTTTACCCCGAGTCAGTGGGCCAACTGGCAACGCATCGGAATAGCGAGCTTGTGTAATACGTTCGCTAACCCTGCCCCTTAATGCTCGCTATTCTTTGAACAATAGACGTAAAATCGCTCGCTATTCGGATGTCCTACCGGCCAACTAGTATATCTAATACTTCTACATGTACAGTCTGTCCAGATTTATGTTACTGTAATTGATCCATATTACCATTCGAAGAACGTGCAATTTAGCTAGATTTTAAGCGCTTTCGTGTTTACCCTTGAGTTCCATTACAAGATGATTAATGATCTTTTAAAAAATGTCACGCTCAGCTGCTCCTGATGCATAGGTCACAACTTATTGCCACTGTATACAGCCCAGAAACCCGCGCCCTTAGGCCACCCTAACGATTTCAGATGCCATTAGGTCGATTCGGGCCTTTAACTAGGTTGTGGCCCAAAAATGTCGAAAGTGAGGATCATTGTGATTCCATCTGGAGTAACGACAGTGACAGCTGTTAGCACGATTGAGTGTATGTGGATGTGTGTGCGCGCGCGTGTATGTATGTGTTTTACAGAGCTGAGGAAAGCTTTTCCACACACCCCAGGCCCCACACACTCCTCACAGCAGATTACCTTCGTCATCAGTCTGCCAAGGACCTGTACTTATGCACACACACAAACACACACAGGCACAGAGACAGAGAGAGAGACAGTGAAAGAGAGCGGCAGCGAGAGACAGAGAGAGAAAGCGACAGACAGAGAAGAGAGAGACAGAGACAGGGAGAGACAGACAGAAAGAGAGCGATAGACAGTCAGAGAGACAGAGAGAGAAACAGAAAGAGACAGACAGACAGATAGACAGAGAGAAACAGAGAGATATCCTGTCAAAATGTACGAAACAAAACATCAGAATATCTCTGCCCCTGTCATGAAAACTGCACAAGTGGGAAGAACCTAATTTAAAGAGAGGAAAACAAATGATTGTACTTGAAATGCAGCCCTCATCTTAATCTACGTTTAGCTCTATATAAATTTGAAATATTTTACGACCCCTTAATCAAAAGAAAAACTAAAATTCCTTCATATGAAGGAAACCGCATGAAAAGGGCTCTCGATACGTAAGCATTTAACCTTCTGTCAGCATATGCATTGAAAAAAAAAACAACGAGTGTTTCTTAAATATAAAATGAAAACACAAAGCGGCATCGCTATGTTTATTACTGTATCAAGTTGTAAGGCTGTGTTTTCATGTGCACGGAAACGACAAACGAAATGTCAAAAATCCACCAAGAAGTGAAACGAAAGAGTGTTTCCGTGTGTACGGAAAAAAAAAAACAGGCCATGGAAACGTCAAAAAGCCAGAGTCTTTCAAGAGTGTTTCCATCGTACGGAAACGACAGGTCAGTACACGTGGAAACACTTTTTGTTTTTACTATTTGATGGATTTTTGACGTTTCCGTTTCCGTTTCCTTACACATGGAAACACAGCATAACTCTATTTTTCTGGACACTTATGGTGATCACAGAAACAATAAATTCTTGAAATTGCCACCCAGAATAATTATTACTTTCCTTTTTCTCCCCAACTGATCGATATACACCAGAAACAACAGAAATACTCTTCGAACGCCCGAGAAACGCCGATAAGACAATTGGTTGTTATGCAAAGCCTTGCGAAAACGTAATGGGGGCATAACGTACCAGGAATAGTTAAGTGTCATCGAGAATTACTTGACGTTGAGACAGAGCGATGGAAATTTCCAATGTGATGTTTGCCCCTCTGGGATTAGGAATCAGATGGAATCAAATACTCGCTGAAGCTGCTGTTTTGTTCTGTTTGCCAGTTCCATATCGTTGGCCCTGTCATGAAACCGCGCAAGTGCGAAGGATGTAATTTTACAGGAGAGGAATAAAACTTTTTACTTGAAACATATTCCTTATCTTGAATACATTTTTTTTAATGGTTTTATGAAGAAACATTTGAAATATTGTACATGTACTACTTGGACTGTCCTTTGATTTGTTCAAGAAATTCAAAGAATGTTTCGCTAAAGAAAGTTAGCCTGTCATCTGCAGGTGCGTGAATATTAAGCGGTTTGACGACAGAACCAGCGATATGAATGTTTATAAAGCTTCCGTCATAGATGTTTTATCCTTTGTTGTTTTTTTTAATTCTGGCTGACGTCAGCCATTCGCGACCTCTGTTTTTTTGTTTGTTCTATCTCCATTTTCTGAAAAACTGGAGATCTTTTAGCATGTAGAAGAGGTATATAACAAATGCACACTTTGACATGTGTTTAAAATTCGTTATGGCACTTATCGAGCTGTCTCACAGTTCCGATTTATTCTAACGCCCTATCATAATGATAAGGCCGCAAGCGTTTCGCGTCGAGTTTCTCAGTTGTGCAGAAAATGGAGTTGGAACAAACAAGAACTAAGGTCACGAATTGCTATGCAATCCAAAGTTAATTTCGCTGCTCCGTTTTTCTGCGGTTTTTATGATATTTCGCTGCTCCGTGTACATTATTAATAAATTTGTTTTCTTTGGTTACGGAGTCTCAACAATTTTCGTAACTTATTTTATAGCAGTGGAACAAAAGAAAATTCTACCAGTTTCATGGATACAAGCAAAGTACCCGGCCATTCAATGAAAAGAAAAAAATGGGGATGAACAACAACAGAAATCCAAGTTTTTAATTCTCCCTTAAAATGCCGGGCCGAGGTGGCGATATTCCCACGACTCAAATTGACGAAAATGGTAAAAAATGCAACGTCTCCCCGTCTTCTCATCAAAATGTACCCATGTAAACGGGCAAACTAACCTGCATCCTTCGACCACTTTTCATATTTTTTGGATGAGTAATTTCGGAGCATTTTTGATGAAGACATTTTATGGGCCTACTCCAATTAGTAGCCTATGCACAAGAAATGTAACAGAGTGTTACATGATTTCTTTAGATTAAAAATGCTTAGTGAAGTCAGCCAACTTTCGTACAAACCTATTCATTGTCTACTCAAGTATTACCATTTAAAGTTGTGTAACAGTAATACTCTTCAGCAGATATATCCACCATGAAGTGTAACAGAATATTAGGTGAATTCTCTAACAGAAATGAATCAACCTTGACAGATGATATTCCGATGATCTATTCAAGTTTAAGGCACCAAGTGGCTGCTCTGGAGATAAGTAAGTCTTTTGTTCTTATACAAGAGGGGAAACCATGCATTATGCATAGCTCCCCCCCCCCCCCCGCCCAAGCCACACACACACACACAGCGCTGAATTGTTTAATAATCACAGGTTCCGAAACCCTTCCATCATTAATGTCTTTGTCACGAGCAGGTGAGCTGGGATCAGTAGTTACGGGAGAAGGGGGTAGAGTAAAGTTAACCCACGGCCCACGGGTAATGAAAAGCGTGCATGTTGTGAGTGGGGGGGTCTGCATGAGGCGAGAGCGCTGTACTACTATCACTGCAAGTTAGAAGGTCCTAGGGGACGGACGTGAGTGAGAACAGTCGGGAGATTGTGACAGTGTTTTCCAGTGATGACTGGTAGGTGGAACGATGATTGATGTATTATATTCGTCTACGACCATGATGTAAATAAGTATATGTGAGGAATGTGGAAGTCCTTGATACTGTATATAGCAATGTGCGCCATGAGCGATAGATGGAAGTTAGCTTCATGGATTTGTAGCGAGAGTGAGTAGGGTGTAATACGGTGGAGGTGTTACCGTAAGATGTTTGGTGAGTGAAATGTGAACTATTGTGTGTACGCTTCATGAGTTGTAATGAGGGGTGAAGTGATTAGAAATGGTATGGTATTATACCAATGTAATGTTATTTTTGTAGGTGCCGGGGTCGGGCCGAAGAGCCGCCTACGGTGAGCACAGGGGATAGGCCAGCATAGGGCCGAAGGCCACACATCGGCCAGAAGTGAAGCTGTCGGTGCAGGACAGTAGAGGCACATGAGTCGTGGCAGTCTGGCCACAGACAGGGATGTATATATGACCGTGAATGTGCTATTAAGATGTATTACTGTGACATGGATGTATTACTGTGCGAATGAGATATTCATGTGAGTTGAAGTATTAACGTGCTATGGCCACGTGAAGTGTATAGGAGGCTAAGGTGTATTGCCATAGGGAGGCGCTATTGAGAGACTGTGGTGTGAAAGAATACTAGTGTGTCATTAAGACCCTGAGTGGAGAGGCTGAGGCCGAGGTGTCTTTAGAAGTAATTACCGGGTTGTGGACCCGAGGAAGTGTGCTTACGGAAGAGGGCCGTGGACGGCAGTTAACTTGAAGGATATAATGTATGTATGTAATTGCACTGTTATCCTTATCTTTATATTTATGTTTAATAAATGTGTGAGTCTGATGGGTTGTTCTGTTAAGTGTTATACTTGTTCGTTCGTGATTGTTGTCTTGTTATAACCATCGCATCTCCCAGTCTGGGATTTGTGACAGTCTTAACATGCAATAACCATCAGTTCTCCCATCACTGCTTTGTTTATTAACGAAAGAGGAAAACCTGGTTTGTACCAACTAAAGGCAGTATGAATTTGAAGAAATAATTATTCAACAAAGGACACAGCACTCATTCCTGTCAGATGGATATAAATAACTCCATCTTGACAATAAGTAGATCCACTTCGCTCTGCGGCGGCAGCTTCCTATACAACACCTTAGAATCGGGTTCACCCAAAAAACGGCAGGTTTCATTTATCTCAGGCGTTCATACTTCAGGGAGATAGACGCGGGGAAGAGGAGATACAGAAATGACACAGCGTCAACCACAGACTAATAAAATATCCAGACTGGATGATCCCATTGTGTGACGTCACAAAACAGCGAAAGGTCATGAACCATCCGCCATATTAGGGTTAAGGTAGCGACCGACGCTTCAGCATAGCTACAATTTTGAATGATACCATTTTGACGCGCCTACTGAACGCGGAAGTTTGGTTCCGCACCAAGAAATTAATACATGTACAACCAATCTTGACAAATAAAAAGAAATTTCTATTGCAGATAGAAATAGAATCGGAATTTCCCGAGCGGCAGCCATGTTGGTTATACAGTCGTCGCTCGGGAAATTCCGTAAAAAACGACACAGCCCGAAGCTCGTGTTTCCAGTCTGGTTAATTTATTAGTCTGTGGCGTCAAGTGAAAATGTTTTTAAGAGCGTGTGAACACTGCACATTTTTATTAATAATACAAAACTTAGGAACGGCCATATTTAAAATTTTAAAAAGTTTAAAACTCCATAGGTGCCTCTTCAGACCGAGGGTGAACAACCTTTTTCTTTTCAGGGGCCTCAGATTTGGAATCCTCTGCCTCTGCCTTTGAGAGAGATTGAAAAGTTTATGACTTTTAAACATCAACTGAAAAGTCATCTTTTTACACTCTGAATGTCCACCAAGTTTTTTTCCTGAGTATATGTGTATGTATTGAGTATGTAATTTAGGATAGACATGATATAAAAAAATTATAGAGCGCGTTGAGCCTGGTTGTTAACGTGATGGAGTGCTATATAAATGCTATGTATTATTATTACCATTGTATCACTATAAAACTTGCCCTTTTTGGTGTGATTTAAATTTGTTGAGCTACCGTGCGTCTTACAAATGCTTTACAAAAATATTTTAGTAATTTTTATTTATATTGGTAATTGTTTTCTGTCGCGATAGTATCGAATCATAAGAAAGGATTCTTTGTCAATTATTGTGTTATGTGTGAGAGATAAAAACCCCAAAATGCTGATTTCATGTCTATCACGACCCTACGCCTGCCTGTAAAATTTGAAATTAGTAAAAGTAAAAGGCATAATAACGGAGGAGTTGGGATTAAAAAACAACAACAACAACGCGAAAAGTCCATCTTTACAGATAAAGATTTATGTTTGTACACATTGTCGAAGCAGAGCGATATACAGTGTCAGCGGAGACGAATCTCGGCAAACTCTAATTTAAGTGGGTAAGGTAACAAAAATGCCCTGTGTTTTTGCACCCAAGAAAAAAAAATCGGTTGAAACATGACCTGGGACCGTTTAGTAGTATATATCTATGCCTGAGACACAGAATTCCAAGATGGTTCAATTTGCCAAATTCCATCCGTCCACTGGCGCGTATCACCCATGTCAACAATGCAACAATTCGCACCACACCCCTTCATAAATGAACGGAAAAGACTAGTGGTACCACAGAACTTTGCAAGTAGTACTCAGCGTGTTTATACGCGCGCAAGTTGTGGACAAACAGTGAAAGAAGAAATGGTCTGTCTCGGCATTCTGTGTCTCGGACATAGCCTTGCCTTTTATTTAATAAGAATTGTTCATACACAAAAATAAATACATGTACTGTCCTTAAACACGAGCAGCTGCATCCCTCACACTGGGTTAATTATTGTGTGTGTGTGTTTGTGTGTGTGTTTCTGTGTCACCACAGACTTCTGTTGTGAAAGGATTTGGGGGAGAAGGGGGGGGGGTGTCGGGAGCAGAGTTAGGGTCTTGGGGAGCATTCGACTGCAGGAGAGGCAGCTAACTCACACTCGGACACAACCACACAAGAAAAGTATTAAACAACTATAGGATCTATATATGTCAGGCCGGTCAGGCCATGTTTTACATAAATATTAATAAACAAAACAAAAGACAATAGAGGTATATTCAAAGCAATAAATTCTAATTACTAACTTAATTATTGATACTCATGTAATTATGGTTCCTCATTGGATGTACTGCAATCAATAGCAAAATAGGTATATTATACGAAACTAGATATCAATTTAAAGTGACTGTTGAGTCGCCACTGGCCAGTCGCCAGGCAAACTCTCCCTAAATCATATGGGCTTGAATGTTAGGAGAGCCCAGTACGTTCCAAGCCTACAGAAGCACACTTCGGCTTCTAGGTAATTATGCAGTTGCAAAAAAACTATTTATATATATGCACAATCATTATTCAATTCATCAACAATGTGCCATATTACTTCAATCATACTATGGAAATAATTCTATAACACAGGCCACTCGTCGTCGAGTGCCAGCTGGGGTTTCCTTAGACTTCCTATGAGGCTGTGGTTCTCTCTCTATCTCTGATCTTCTATTGTGCTTGAACAAATAAGATATATTACCATTGGTCACGCCTACTGGTAGGCGCGAACATCAAAATAGCGCAGCGTGGGCTTTCAAAGGTCAGCCCGCTCAGACCTTTCTTTCTAGAGCTCAGTCAGTCCGTTAGCAAGGACTTCTAGTCTTCAAATCACAGTTCAGGTACTGGCCAACCGGAGATAATTCACGACACGATGCTTCTGCTCGTCTGTATTCAATAAATCTGAACGTTACACGTTTTATACTATCTAACTACCCAGCAGTGCTAGTCCGCTGGCCCAATTAGTTCAGCTATCTCATTGGCCGAAACCTCCCACCATTTTAATTGTAGTAATACGTCTGCACTATTCTACCAGCCAGTTAACGTGCAAAAACTTGTCTAGTCATACTTAACAATGTCAACTATCCCCACCTTGTTTCACCCCTACTCCATTACTTATTAATCACGAACATTAAAACCGACAAGCGTGAATCCAATAGTTTAACTTTACATTTATTTACTCACCAACTATAATTCGCGAGGGCCGTTCAAGGCCACCAGCCAATTTCTCATGGCCCTGGTAAAACAACAACAACTCACTCTCTGCGTGAGTTTTAACAACATCCGAATCATGACAGGGGGGTCTATAGAGTCATTGTGGCGTTCATGTTTGCTTATGGAAACAATAGAACACCCGGACAGCCCACTAAAATTTTGTTACACATCAGAAAACCAGCATGAATCACTCAGGGCCAGGGAAGTGTTGTGGAAACAAAGGTACTTTTATTTACCTTGAGATTCTCGATCTGCTTGGCTAGCCAACAGTTGACTATTTTTAAGTACTTTTTCTTAAGACAAATTTGAACGTCAGCATGACTCTACATCTCTGTCAACTGTATCGGAGCAAAACAACTCAATGTTTTAATAATTATACTGAACGGGTTTTTGTTTTTTGTTTTTGGTCTTTGAAACAAAGATCAGCGGTGGACTACGTGACAGTCGACCGCTTTTACTTTTTGTGCAGAATTCTGCATGCAAGGTGAAGTTTGACACCTTCGAGTGATTTGACACAAATGAAAACATCGTTAGTTGATGTAACATGGAAAAAAGAAATATTTTTATGGTTGAGAGAGAGCAACGCATTCTGAAGCCGTAAAGTAATTCCAATTTTCAGATCTAACTGAAGCATAATGGGTTCTCTAATGTAAGTAAGGTCCCATTGCCAGAGGAGAGAAGAGAGAGGAGAGGAGAGGGGGGAGAGAGAGGGGGGGAGAGAGAAAGAGGGAAAGAGGGGAAAGAGAGCGAGTGAGAGAGAGAGAGAGAGAGAGAGGAAAGAGAGCGATTGAGAGGACAGGGAGAGAGATAGAGAAAGAAGGAGAGGAGAGAGAATGGGAGAGAGATACAAAGAAAGGAGAAGAAAGTGACAGGGATGGTGAGATACACAAAGACTAAGAGATAGGGAGACATTGTCAACGGGGAGGTTGGGGGGGGGGGGAGACAGACAAAGAAGTTTAGGGGAATTACCCTGAAAATAGTCTAGTTTGATGCAATCTGATCATTTTCAGTAGGGAGTTATCCTGTAGTCTGGAAATACTAGTCCTGTGTGAGACGACATTTGAAATGAAGCCTTCTATTATTTTCTTTTCCCTATTTTCATTGAAAGCTGAGAAGAACAGAATTAGATATTCATACATACGGACATATTATGGTTTTATTTTCAGCTGGATGCTCCTTTATACTCTTCTAAATCATGACAGAATATCCCAGTGCAAGAGCCCGAACGGGATTGCAAATCGGATTAATTGTGAGTGTAATTGCTGAGTCGGCTGGAACTTCTCTTTTGTTTTTCTATTTCACTACTTGAATGGTTTTGGTGTATCTGTTGCCGATTCCATTTCCGTGCACATTGAAAACGCAGCTCTGTACACACTGCTATGTAATGTCAAGCTGTTGCAATTACCAGTGGGCGTGTCGGCAAGCTGTTTCTCTTAAGCGCTGGATTTTCCTGAAATGTTAAGATGACCCACAGAAGACTCGGTGAAGGCCGGGGCCCATCGTTGGTTTAGGGATTTTGAATAAAAGAATCAATAACCAGTCGATATTGCAAATATAAGCAACGTTTGCCCCGAGTCATTCAACATGTGATGATATGAAATCGTTATGGCAAACATCTCATCGCGTTGGTTCAAAATGTATAACATCAAAAAACTGCAGGCTAAACCGACACTGTAGCGATTGTTCATTTCACGAATTCAAACTCCAGGGAAAAACATAATAATTTTTTTTTTTAATGACATTAAATTGGTTTGACATAATACATTTTAAAATATTCGCTCCAATAAAATAGTTTCAGACTGCACAGTTGTGTAGCTTGGGTATTACCCGGGCCGGATTTGGACCTTGGGATAAACCCGGGATATTTCAGGTTCGGTGGAGCCCTCGTATCCGGAAATTAAAATACACAGTAAATCACCAAATTTACACATGACAGGACGTTTATTGCATCTAATTGGAATTGCCAAGTTTTACATGACATGGAAAGGTTTTAAAATGAGTCATATGCTGAAATAAATGCATTGCGACATTAGTTCTTGTTTGTTCCAACTCCACTTTTTGCATAACCGAGAAATTCGCCGTTTGACATTTGCGGTTTTAGTATTATGGTAAGGATTTAGAATAAATCGGAACTGTGAAACAGCTTGATGAGTGCCACTATGCATTTTAAACAAGTGTCAAAGTGTGCATTTGTTATATAATAATAATAATGAAGATAATTTATATAGCGCCTAATCCAAACGAGTTTGCTCTAGGCGCTTTACAGAAAGTCTTGTTCTCTCGATTTGCATCTCTCTCACTCACTCTCTCTTTCTTTCTTCCACCCTCTTTCTTTCACTCTCTCTATCTCTCTCTATCTCAAAGCAAATTGTAACGCAGCCTGTTAGGCGCAGTTCACAACTCACAACAGTTCACAACTCACAACTTGTATTCTAAAGTATTATTTGAATATATATTATATAATATTTATTTAATAATGAATTATAAATTTTCGTTGGTGATATGGGGGGGGGGGGGGGTGATGGGGATAAATTTTAATCTATTAATTTTAATTTCAATTTTGCTCGGTCAAAATATATCTCTGCTATATACCGTACTAAAAGATCTCCAGTTTTTCAGAAAATGGAGATAGAACAATCAACAACTAAGGTCGCCACATTATTATAATAATAAATACCAGCAAAACGTCAAGGGAATATACCCCACTCCCCCTTGGCCTTAGTATCGGCAGTGGAAGTGATAGTTTTACAGCAACATTTTTTTTGTTAAAAGTTCTTTTCATAATTACATTTTTGTATAGAAGGCCCCTCCTGTGGCACGGGAGCCGGCGATTGCCCCTTTGTGTCTCACCCCCCCCCCCTTCCACCCACTTTAAATCCAGCCTTGGTTGCTACTGTAAACCTCCTTAAAAGGTCTGAGAATCCCTGTGTTTATAATACACAACAAACGTTCACCCTACGATCCGTTTGACATTATGCTGTGAGGGTCGTTCTTTCACCACGCATTGCACGTGATCAAGTCCCACCTAAAACGTACCATTTTCTTTATTTTTCGATAAAAATTTTTTGAAGCTTTTGAAGCTATTTTTAACTGCAATAAAAATTGTTTTGAAAAATGCATTCAAATTTTATGTTTTTAAGTTTGTGATTGCCACTGCTATTATAAGAGAGGGACGTGCACGGAAAGAGAGGCAGAGACAGACTGACAAAGAGAGAGAAAGAGAGACGGACAGAGAGTGGATGAGCGTGAGGAACAGAGAGGGAGAGAATGGGTGAGAGTGAGGAACAGAGAGAGAGAGAGAGAGAGAGAGAGGGAGAGAGAGATCGGGGGAGGGGGGTGTTGAATACGCAAAGAAATAGAAGATGGGTGGCCAACATAGAAGGGATTGTTATAGGGTAAAGGGGAGAGAGAAGGGAAGGCCAGGGTTGCCTCACCAGTGAGTATTCCTAGATTCGCCACTGTGGATAATTGTTTATTTGTTGGTGTTCCTGTTTGGAGATATATCTTAACGTGGACTCGACAGTTAATTGTTTATTTGTTGACGTCAATGATGTGTTGCTGTTAAACAGAAGCGGCGGGTTTATCTATCACTCTTGCCACTGCTGTTTAACACAAACTGTTTGTCCCTGTCAGTATCAATCGCCAACCTTGCTAAACAAGCAGTGATTCTGTTTTCATTGTCCCTACTGTTCCTTTAAGCAGTGGCGTGCCGAAAGGGAGATAGAGGGGGCGACAGCCCCGGGCATCCATTTCAAGGGGCATCCAAATCAACGAGTGAAAAATGGCCTAGCCTTTCATGCCGAAGGTACCGGGTTCGATCCCCGGTCGGTGCAGGCATGTTGGATTTTTGTCGGGGGGGGGGGGGGATTCCTATCCCTGATCCCGTGGTAAATAGGGCCGAGCACCTAGTTTTCTCGGATAAGGATGAAAAACTCTGAGGGCCCATGAGCACATTGTTAGCATTTGAAAGACAAGAAGAACAGGCCGAACAAGGCCACTGCTAGGGCAAAATCCTAGAAAATTAATCACTACCACAAAAACACACACGAACAAGCAGAAGAAACACAATTTTTTTTCAAAAAGTGAGGAGTAAATGCCAAGAGCAGCGAAACCTCCTAAAATAAAGACCTAAAATACAAGAGTGAAATTAAAAATTAAGTTTTTCGAAATTTGAAATTACCCTTCTTAAATTCGTTGTCCAAGCTACCCTGCAGTCCCACAAACTGGTGTGAATGTGGGTCCGCGTCTTAATGAGCGAGACCAGAGTAGAGATCTGTAACATGTAAATACTGTGCGTAGTGCCGATGAAGATAATATAAAGTAGCGGTTAATCTATGGCCGCTGTAGAGTTCGCTTAAATTCACACCGTCTGCTTTCCACAAACGACAAACGATCAGCATTGGAGCATTCAATCGAGGGGTTGGCCCCGGGCGCATCATCAAACGCCACTGCCTATAAGCAAGGCTACGCAGTCACGGCTTTCCGGAACGAGTGCAGAGTAATCAGTCTCCCTTGACAACCGATGTTTCGGTCGTTACGGATAAATCTGGTGTGTTATGGAAAAAGACCGTGAACGCCGAAAAACTAAATATTACCCCAAAAAAATAAAAAGCCTTGCTTTCCCCCCTTCCCCCACCCTATTTTATTCTTTGTTCGATTAAATTATGATAAAAAGAATCTGAAAGCAGCACTATATCATAACCTAGATGGAAAGATACAGTCCTTTGCCATTCTATAAAATAATGTTAAAAAAGCGATTTCAACCTAGATTGGCGAATACAGTGTTTTCCGTAACGTGACATAAACAAAGACTTTATTCACGCCATGATTAACTGACGATCGATTTTTTTCTCTCGTTTTTTTTTTTTTTAAAACATTTCAGTGTCATGAGATTTATTTAGGCGACGAAAATCGAATCAATGATTTTGTAATTATTTTATTAGAACTGCATACCAGAACAGCATCATTATAAAGGGAGAAAGGCCTCCAATGTAATCATGTAAGGCTTTTTAGTCATAAAGTCTACAAAATATCATATTACGCATAGAAAGATGTGAAGGTGCACGAAGGTTAATTTTGAAAGGTGTTGAAGTTCTTGACTTACTTACTTAAACCCTTGAACCCCGAGTGGGGCATAGGTCATCTACCAAGGTCCTCCACCTTGCTCTGTCCTGGGCTGCGGCTTCAATCTTCCCCCACGAGAGTCCCAGCAAGTGTCCACCTTGTCGCTGGTGGTGGGGCTTGAGTGTCTCGATGACCCCGAGAGCTAAGCTGGCGGGAGCCTCGTGCTCCTGGTAGGGCCACCCAAGCCAGACAGGTCAACGGGTAGAGGCCAGACGAAGGATACCAACTCTCCTCGAGGATAAGAGGTTGGCTTGGGGCCAACAACCCCATCCGTAAAACACCAAAGTTACAGAAACGTACAAGCTGGATTCCGCAGCGAGAGATCCTGCACAGACCAAATCGCAACTCTCAGAATCATCATTGAACAATCGCTGGAGTGGAACTCACCACTGTACGTCGCCTTCATATATTTCCAGCAAGCTTTTAACAGCGTGGACGGGAACACGCTATGGAGCCTGCTCCAGCACCACGGTATTCCACAGAAGCTCATAAACTTGATCCGGGCAAACTCCGAACCCTCCACCTGCCAAGTTGTCCACAACGGATCACTAACAGACACCTTCACCATCAAGACCGGTGCTCGTCAAGGATGCATCCTGTCCCCCTTTCTTTTCTTGGTGGCAATCGACTGGGTGATGAGGGAGACAACATCATACATTCCGAGAGGGATCCAGTGGGGACTGTTTGGGCAGCTGGAAGACATCGACTGTTGAAGTTCACTATATTTTTAATACTTTCTTTGATTTTGAGGCACAACTAAGTTGAACAAAAGAAAGTGTTCCGACATTTTCAGCCGATAATAAAAGCCGTATTTTCTTTGAGTAGAATTAAAAAGTACGACAGGAAATTTCGTTCTGCACCTCAGTGATCCGTTGGTGATCGAAACGCAGCTTTAAAAATCACATTTGTATATTCCTCGAGCCAGCGGGCCATCTTGTTCAAACTACAAAAAAAAAAGCACCAGACAAGTTTTGTTTGTTTTGACAAGTGTTGTGTTTTATGCATGCGACGTTATTCAAAGTCCCATTATTATAATTATAATGTGTTTCTTTTGTGTGTGTGTGCGTGTGCGTGTGTATGTGTGAGCGCACGTGTGTGTTTAATGAGTGGAGTCGACATCGATGTAATAGGAACTGAATATCAGAATAGCATTAAAACAACAACAACAACACCAGACAAGTATTGTGTGACACGTGTTTGCTTTTGTGTGTGTGACTTTATTTATAGTCCTATTCAGAGCTAGTGCGTTGTTGTTTGTTTGTTTGGTTGTTGTTTTTTTTCTTTTTTACTCACCAATCGTTTTCTCGGTTAAATTTAACGCAGATTTTAGTGTTTTTAGTGGAGATATAGTACTGTAGAATTTTTTTTTTTTTTTAATAATTTGGACCCGTTACAAAATGCAGAGAAGCAAAGTCAGGCTACAATCCAATAAATTTTTTATTTTTTTTTAAAAGTCAGTTTTTTAGGTAAAGTCTGAAACAATTATGGGCCCATGTTTAGTGTCAAATAAATCCAATGGATAATATCCGAGAACATCGATATTGATCCCGTTCATTCTAAAAAAACGACGCACTTTAATCAATATTTATAATTATTTCAATGATTTATTCTGGCAGCCACTCTAAGAGATGGACAACTCTGATTCCAAACCCGGGTAGACCGACCTTTTTAGCTTCCTCAGGCAGTTCATCAAGGAGAATGCAGGCTCCGATTTCAAACCCCTAGCCTTAAGCTGGGTTTCCATGTCTACGGAAACGGAAAAGTCAAAAATCCTTCAAGTAGTGAAATAGAAAGAATATTTTCATTTCTTCGGGAACGCCGTTTCTGTACACATGGAGACACTCTTTCTATTTACTACTTTGTGGTTTGTTGACTTACCTTTGCCGTTTCCGTACACATGAAAACACAGCGTCAGGTTAAATAGCCGGTCGGGCCGGAATGGAAAGCCCTGACAGGCAGCCAGTCTGTAAGAGAAAACTTGGAGAACAATTCAGGAGTGGAGCCCATAAAGCTGTGTTTTTATGTGTACGGAAACGGAAATGTCAAATATCCATCTAGTGGTGAGAATAAAGAGTGTTTCCATGTGTGCGGAAACAGCATGAAAACAATCTTTCTATTTCACTTTTTGACGGGTTCTGACGTTTCCGTTTCCGTACACCTTCCGTACACCCAACTTTAGGCGGTCCGGCGTGCACGATACACCGTTCCGACGGCCCCTGCAGCAGAGCTGGCGCCAAACGTCACGCCCTGCATTCATTCGGGTCACATCAACAAGGTAGAGAGGGGGATTCTGAGGCCTGGACAATCCAGTGTCCATATTTCACTGCCCGAGCTTGCGCCTCAGAGAGGTCACTCCAGCTCCACTCATAGTGGGGAACCAAGACGAGTAAATTAGCGACAGAAATGAGAGTGAGGAGAAAGTAGGCTACATCCAATCCCCAAATGCGTACTTCTCAACACCGATACAACACATGCAACAGAATATTCCAGTGCAACAGCTCGAAAGCGGTTTGGAAATAAGATTAATTGTGAATGTGTTTGCAGAGTCGGCTGAAACTACTCTTATATTATATGCATGAGCTTATGTTAAAAGCATGATTGATCTCGCACACAGTCCTTTGGGCCGTGTTTCCGTACGTACGGAAACAGAAAAGGCGACGGAAACGCAAAAAATCTATCAAATAGTAAAAAGAGTGTTTTCACGTGTACGGAAACAGCAATGGCATTTCCGTACACATAAAAACATTCTTTCTATTTCATTACTTGAAGGGTTTTGACGTTTCCGTTGCCGATTCCGTTTCCGTACACAGCAAGACCCAGCTTTATACATACTGCTGCCACTCATACATCGGCTTCTACAGCCACAGCCGGCGCTGCAAAGTCCCTGCAAACGAGTGACAACGAGAGCGCATCACGTATCGTCTCCCGAGACTGTAACGCCTAGGAGATAATTATTTTGCAGGAATTAGATATCAGAACTACAAAGAGAATGAAAGAGCATAAAATCACACGTGCAGTTTGAAAGTATAATTATTTGCTTTGTGCATGCAACGTTGAATTAAAACAGCTCTTGTTGTTGTTGCCGCTCTTGTGGCTTTTCATGGTACAAGGTTATTTAAAGACCGAATCAATCTTTAAAACAGTATTTTGTAAGGATTAAAAACCAGAACTACTCGCGAAATAAATGTAACTATTCTCTGGCTCATTATTTTGAGACAGATTAAATTTTATTTTGGTTTGTTTTTGAATATCAACTGAAAAGCCATCTTTTTATACTTGAATGTTCAGGAATGCTTTTATTTTTTTTTCTTTTAAAAATAAATGTGTGTTAGGTGTGTGTATGTGTGTGTGTAAGTGTGTGTGTGTGTGTGTTTCATTATGGGTGCGAAATAAATATTGTACGGCGCTTAGAGCCAGGTCGTTAATGGGACGGAGAGCCATATAAATGCTGTTTATCATTATTCTTATTTTTAATACTATTGTTATATTCTATTATCAATATTATTATTGTTAAAAATCGATATTGTCTCATACCGGAATGGTCAACAGAGCATGGGGGGAAGGCATGTAAAACCAACATCATTTCCAGCATCAGCATTAACCCTGCAAGGCCCAATGCACCATATTTGCAACATGTAACATAACCTTGTTTTGTTATAATAATTATGTACACTTCCTAATTTACCAGCAGTGACGTTTTCGTAATTTATTTTGATATTTTTTGCAGTTTATTTGACTAGTCTCTAGTTTAAAACTGACTTGCCTGCGTCATAAGTTTTGGATAAGGCTCTCAAGGTCTCTAAGGCTGGGCATTGGAAGGTTAAGTAGAATCACTTAGAGACATGAGTTTGAAGACCTGGGTTTTAGAGTAATAAAAAAAGGAAAAACCGTGCATTCACCCTGAGCCGTTCACTCCTTTATTTACAGATATCTGCACCCAACTCAATCGACTGATCAAATACCTTGAACCAATTTATCAACCCTTTAAATTGTCGAAGAACAAATCGATCATAAAGCTCAGGTATCGTGGAAATTTCATCGATTGAGCAATTATTTCTTTAGTTAAAAACCCAGCCAATCTGTGCCCAAACCTGCAATCAATAACCAATCGTCCCCTTAGAATGTCAAGGTTCTATCTCCACTTTTTAGCTAAACTGAGTTACACACTACACACTACTTCTACCGGCCTTCTCCATCGTGTGTCAAAGTATCAAGCAGATTCGGGGTGTAATTTGTAAGTATTACTAAAAAGAAAAAAATTCTTTGTTCTATAAGCTATGGTCTCATGAAACTTCAATCTTCGATTTCTCAAAAGTTGGGGCAAGGCAATTAGAACCTTGTCATTCTAAGGGGGTGCAATTCCAAGAGGTAACAGAAAGAATCTCGTCTTAACAAACTGGCCAGGAAATGCCAGGTCAGTTCAACCATCCATAACAAATATAATTATACATAACAGACAAGATGAAATCTGTGTAAAACACCCAACCAGTTGAGGTTAGGGGTCATCCTTAGAAGGACAGGAGTTTTGACTCAAGCGTATAAAAGTGTTTGTTTTGTTTGGGTCTCTTTGTTTTGTATTGTTTTGTTTATTTGTTTGTTTGTTTGTTTGGGGAGGGGGGGGGGGGAGGTCTTGGGACCATTCCCAATTTCAAGTATATTAATGCTGTTGTTACTTGTAGGTACGGTTCCCAAGCGTTAAGGATACCTTGGCAGTTGGAAATCGAAAAGGACAGGCTGAACAGGCCATTACCCGGGCAAAAATTAAAAAAAAAAACAAATCCCAAGCACAACAAGAAAATAAAAAGAAGAAAAATGAGGTGTAAATGCCAAGGACAGCGAAACCTGCTAAAACTAAAGAGTTAAACACAGAAACAGAATTAACCTAAGATCTATTCATCATGCTCCAAGTCATGCGCATTTACAAAACTTAAGCTACCCTCATCCTCAAACGAGACCAAAAGAGACACCATTGAACGTTTCTATTGAAACAGTCAAATACTTCATGCTAAATGTCACCTAAAGCTTTACAACCAAGTGGTCTTTTCATGGAAATTCACCATTCTAATGGTCGTACGCTGTACAGGGAGAGGGAGGTGTTTGGGGAGTGGGGTAAGGTCAAGTGTATGAAAAGCTTACATAATGGAAGGTGATAAACTCGCCAAATGGAGCATTGGTACATAATTTACTGGATTGCCCCTTAGGAGACTATTCGTGGGATGAAGAGTGTGTCAGGGTTTGTTTAAAGCTCTTTCTCTCTCTCTCTCTCTCTCTCTCTCTCTCTCTCTCTCTCTCCCTCCCTCATCCCCTCTCTCTCCCTTCCTTCCTCCCTTCACCACTCTCTTCCAACTCGCTCTCTCCCTCCCCCCCTCTCTCTCTTTCCCTTTTATTCACTCTCTCTCTCTCTCTCTTTTCTCTCTCTCCCTTCCTCCCTCTCTTTCTCTCTCTCTCCCTCCCTTTCGCCCCTCTCTCTCTCTCTCTCTCTCTCTCTCTGTTGCCAACTTTCAACACTTCTTTGAAATCAGTTTCAAGTTCCCCTTTACAGCCCATTGCCATCACTATCAGTATCATCCCCTGGAGCGAGCTATTTTCCCTCTTCTCACTCCCATCTCTGTCACCTTCCCTCTTCCCCCTCCCCGTCTGCCAACTGTATACTGTATGGCAACTGTTCTCAAAATTCTAGGCCTAGGCCACATTCCCAACTTAGCCATCTCAGGTTTCTCAATTTCTCCCTTATTTTGAATTGTCAATGAATAATATTTTCCCCATTATACTTTTACAGGTTTTTGCTCTTTTTTTTTGTTTATTCAAAGCTTATTTTCATGAATCGTATGCACATCTTGAATTGGCCGTCAGGCCTACAATCAAACTTAAACTTGAAACTCGGTAATTGTGGAAACTGTTTATGAATCTAAATTTCTATAGTCATCAAACTGAGGAAAAAAAATATCATTTCAATGTGTCATAAAACACCTGTTAGATATAGTACAGCGTACTCTTCCCAGGTTCGAGTTCCTGCTTTGGCTGAAATTCTTCCCCAATTTCTCCTCTGACTAAAATTCACGCCATTGTTTGAAATTTTCGGGGAGCCCAATAGGCTACCTCCCGTTTGAGAAGCATTATTTGTATAGTCAGTGTCCTATCTATGGGATGTCGGCTTGTTCGCTTTGCAGCCGAATAGCCTACACTTTGATCTCTTCCGCATCGGTTCATCTGGTCACAGGATCCGATCAGAGCCACCAGCTACATTAAAATACAATCCCAGCCCTTTATCAGTACCTGATTAGTAACGCTAGCTTTCACTGGCTGTCTCATCAATTTGAAGGTAATCGAGCTAAAAATTGTAGGTCTTGTGGATGTTGTTAAAAGGCACAACTCTATGTTAAAAGGTCACTTCCATTTTCTTTCAGCTCTTTGCTTTTGTGCAATCGACGGGCAATTTTGACGTTAAAAGGATAGTCTTAGTTTGAAGTGAGTTAGCTTTTTAGGATGCCAACTATAACCAGAGCTGGACAAATCTAAGGTCACAATGTTGTAAGTGCTCCATCTAACTTATAGAGAAATCTTGTGAAAATGAAATATCAACTATACAATCACAAACACAAAGGCAGGCTAAGGTATAAGGCTAGGTAGAAGCTGATAATTATATCGGGACCTTAGTCCTTGTTTGTTCCGTCTACACTTTTTTCCACAACTGAGAAATTCGACATTAAACCTTTGCGGTTTTAGTAATATTGGTGTGAAACAGCTTAATAAGTGCCATAACGCATTTCAAACAAGTGTCAAAGTGTGCATTTGTTGTATACTTCTTCTACCTACTAAAAGATCTCCAGTTGTTGTTTTTTTTCAGAAAGTGGAGGCAGAACAAACAAGGACTAAGGTCGCGATATATGAGAGTAGACATCTTGTGTTCATGCACAAAGCATAATGAACACTTTTTGTTTTGTTTTATTTTGTCTCGACCGTTCCGAAAAAAAAAAGCAGTAGACTAGGCCTACAGTTTCGCTAATTCTGGGCGTCAGAATTGAGTATTTTTTATTCTGCACTGTGCGGGCAACCCCCTCGTGCCTAGTGTTTCTACATTATGGAAGATCGCCAGCGTGAATTGTTTTGAAAATGCCGGTTATGAGATTATACCTTACGTGCCGATATTATTTTTATTATGACGTTGTCGGGAGGATCTCTTCATCTGGGTGGGCCAAGCTTTCTTTGTTTTCTTTCGTATCAAAAAAAAAACAACAACAACACCGTTGTTTTGTCGGCGAAGCGAAAACAAATGAGGCGCCCACCCACGTGCGGTGAAGTGTTTAAAAATACATGCCGCCATTATTCACAGCAAAAAGCGATCCCAGAATTGAATTATCTGAGTTGTTCATGCTCAGGATTTTCAATCCGAAAATTGATCCAAGTATATGCCTTCAACAAAAACTGCCACAGACAAATGCCAGACTTTTACCCAAAAGTCATGTTACTACGCCAAAAAGGCCCATGAGCTTTTGTCTCGTCAGCGAATTGCTGTATGCTTTTCTTCTTGTTTATTTGTAATTAGGGGCTCCGCCAAATACATTTTTTTCAAATTTTATTCATTTGCTGGGATATCTTAACATGAATATAATGGCTCAGTTCCAAATAAAACATGAAGTCGATCGCCTTTTTTTTTTTAAAGTAAATGTTTGGACAGCACAAGAAATTGTAATATTTTAAACGCGTTAAAAGGTCGGTTGTGTTTACCTGCAAACCTTGTGAAAAAAAATGCACCGATTTATTTTGTTTTGGCGTAGATCTAGTTTCTATACTTTTCATCATTGCTACAGTGCAACATCCCGCTGTCCGAACTCTTACCTAAAGGATTTCGCACTAGTTGAAGTAAAAGTAAAAGTATACTTTGGACTTCCTGTGATGCCACACCAACCGGAAAGAATCGCCAATGTTCAGGCTGATGGCGCGCTCACTCAAGTCAGGTTTGCGTGTGTTTTGACTCAGTGCGCGAGGTCTCCCTTTCGGCCAATTGACTCAAGACAGTTCTTACGTGCCAAAACAAGTAAGACAGGCTCGTTTCAGCCTCGCCGGTGCAAAAAGTCTAGTTTAACTCCACACTTCACACCTGACACTAAACTCGACACGAAAAAGAATAGATTCAGTGCGCGACCAGTCTTTTAGGTCTCACTCGTATTTAGTTCTTTATTTTAAGAGGTTTCGCTGCCCTTGGTATGTACACCTCACTTTTCTTCTTTTTACTTTCCTTGTTATGGTAGGGATTCGTTTTTTTAGAATTTTGCCCGGCCAGAGGCCAGTTCGGCCTGCTTTTTTCAATTTCCAACGGCCAAGGTATCTTTAACGTGCACAGCGTGCACACGGGCCCTCTGAATCTTTCGGCCTTGTCCGAGAGGACTAGGTGCTCGGTCCTACCTACCATAGGATCAGGGACAGGAAAATAATGAGAAAATTCCCAAATTCCAACATGCCTGCACTGACCGGGATTCAAACCCGGTATCTTCGGCATGAGAGGCTTTGCCTGTAGGTTTCGTCACAGACATGCACCAGGTAGAAACTCCCAGAACATATTTTCTGCTCGTATACGTGCAGCATTGCTATGTTATTTTTTGTGTTTGTGTGTGCACTCTCATCGCTTCTGAAAATGTGTCTCTTTTTTTTTTTTGTATGTGTGTGTGTATTTATATTTCGCAATGCTGAGTACGAGTTTGCACTCAGAAAAAAGATGAGCGAGGAGGAAAATCGCAAACCAGACCCTGTTTGCTTGAGCAGAGATGTGAAAGCCTTTATGCTGAAAAGATAGTGATCTCCATTATCATAAGAAATGCACAAAAGAACAGTGGGGGGGGGGGGGGGGCTAGGATGAGAAAAGTGCGATGCGAGTAGTAATTTCTTGGCTCCGTGGGAAAGAGAAACATTAGGATTTCACTGTCAAAAGTAATGCTTGGCCTACTATATACATGTAGTTTGAAAGAAATGTTACACCGCTAACTAGCTAATATGTCTATCATGTCTCCAAGGATTTTATACTGTGTCAGTCAGAAATGTCAACCAGCCAAACAATCAAAGCACAGACATGCCATGCAGTCAGATAGATAGATAGATAGATAGATAGATAGATAGATAGATAGATAGATAGATAGATAGATAGATAGATAAATAGATAGATAGATAGATAGATAGATAGATATAGATAGATATAGATAGATATAGATAGATAGATAGATAGATAGATAGATAGATAGATAGATAGATAGATAGATAGATAGATAGATAGATAGATAGATAGATAGATAGATAGATAGATAGATAGATAGATAGATAGATAGATAGATGAACTTTCAGAATCGAAAAGAATGAACACTTCATTATAAAGATTCAAGAAATAGAATATGACAGACACTGCAAACAGTAAAAGGGTGGGCATGATGAAAATGTCAGCTTTATTTGAACAAGGACTGAAATGATTTCTCTGCCACAGCAAATCAATTTCTTTTATGTGGAATCTTGTCCTTTGTCACTGTTGGTATTCTTGTTTTTTCATTAATTTATTCTTTTCACTCAGTGATTCTCAAACAGGACACGTTTGGCTCCCGGGGGAGGAATTTGTCGGGGGGGGGGGGGGGAGGGGGGATTTCAAATCTAAGGGGAGGAATATGAAATGGGGAAGGGGAGAGGGTTTCAAATCTAAGGGGAGGAATTTGAAATCTGGGAAAGGGGGTGGGGGGGGGGGGTCGGGGTTCAAATCTAAGAAGAGGAATTTGAAATTTAAAGGGGGGAGGGGGGTGGTGAATTTCGAACAAGGACGAAAAAATTCGGAGGGCCCGTGTGCACGTTGCGCACGTTAAAGATACCTTGGCAGTTGGAAATCGTAAAGAGCAGGCCGAAAGGCCGCTGCCCGGGCAAAATTGAAATTAATAGATTAAAATTTATCCATAATATCTCTCCCCCCCCCCCCCCCCCCCCCCGCCAGAACAAGAAATAATAAAAAACAAGTAAAGTGAGGTGTAAATGCCAAGGGCAGCGAACCCCCTAAAATAAAGATCTCAAATCAGGTGAATTTCGAATATAAAGGGAGGAATTTGAAATCTAAGGGGGCAGGGTGATTTCAAGTCTAAGTGGAGGGATTGAAATCGGGGGGGAGGGGGGGGTCACATCTGTTTCAGTCAGCGGAGTAACTACAATTGGGGAAAGAATACACTCTGTACATTACATTAGATGATTATAGGGGCAAAACTAAATGGATTAGTTCCGCGGTTTTCTGGTTTACTTAATCTGCATGGGCATTAAAATCACATGGAGGTTTTGTGTTGAGAGCATTTGCTTAATGCCATTTTTGTTGTTGTTATTGTTGTTGTTGACACGTAATAAAGTACTTTTGGCCTTCCCGCCAACATTATCTGGCCATTAAATCAAACTGAAATAGAATCTTTGAAAGCGAACAGAGAAAGATATGGAAAAATCGCTTCTGCCCTCCGCAGTACACCTCAACAAGACATTTTAGCTAGATGTGTGCCACATTTTGCTGAGGTTCTTTACCATAATTATCACTTCATGTGTGCCTGCTATGAAGTTATGGACTTGTGATATGTTTGTGTAACTATGCGTAAAATATGTGTACCAAGTATGTGCTCTTAAACACTCTGTGAAAGTGAAATTTCCCCAATATAAAGTGAGTCTTTAACTTTATCTTCATCTTAATGATCCTTTGAAGTAAGGATCCATTTTTCATTTGACTGCAATCTTATCACAAAAAAAAATTGTGGCGGCAGTAATTCATTGTGGTGCAATTTCGCCCCTTTTTTTGCTCGGCGCTACAGCCTAAATGACAGTTTCAAAGATTATAAAGTTAATTTACTCAAGTGTCAACTAATCCAGCCCAATCGCTTTTGTATCGACCGATTGTGTTCATTCAAGTTTCAGGTATTTTAAAATAAAAAGTTGTAAAAAATGTAACTACAATGAGTTTTGTTTTGGCTCCCTTTAGTAAGTCCACCGCACAGGAAACGATGTATTAATACGCGTTCAATTCGGTGCGCGCAGTCCCCCTACCAGAAATGAGTGCATAATGCCCTGGTGCGCACGAAATCTGAAGTAAAACTGTAGAATATAGGAAGCTTTCTAGATCAAAAAGAGAGAGAAAGAGAGAACGGTGGGTTCACAGGTTTATCCCGGATAATGCCGGGAACTTCACCTAGTTAGTAAAAAAAAGTTTAGTTTCATAAATTGTTTCAATAATTACCACTGTAAAAATATAATGGCGAAAAAATAGTTTGATAGCAATTCAAAATAGGGAAGGAACTGAGCATGCCCGAGGTGGCAATGGGAGGAATGTGGGCTGGGACTGTGAGAACCATTGTTTCAACTGTTTTACATGCACATTTTACATTAAGGTTCTTCTAAGTGTCCATAGTTAGCGTCCCCGTCTCCGGTGAGTATTATCGACTTCCTTGATGTCACGGAAACAATGAGTTTCTGAAGTCAGCCGGCATCGATATAATTTTTGTTGACCTTTAGGAGATCTGAGAGATGCTATTTGAAGATGTCCATTGAAGATGTCCATAATGATCTCATGCTTTTGTTTGTACTGTCTATTGCAGCTACTTTTATATGCTTTCAGCGATGGCTATTCTTGTAGACTTGGTGGTTGTGGTAATCAACGTTCCTTCTAATTTTTCAAACCAGTGAGGGGAACTTTTGATGCCTTGAGCAAAAACAAAGCTAATGCGGGAAAATCAAACTTTTGTGTATCATTTTGCTGTGCACGGCAATATGCGGATATATGTGTCACCAGCGCAGGCACTGTGCAGCCACGCAGCTTAGAGGGAACATTGGTGGCAATGGTGCTGAGACCGATGGTGCATTGTTTAAGTTCTATATGGGATGGTGGTGGTGGTTACGACGAGGATCGAGTGGAGGGTGCTGAAAGTGGGAATGGCCAGGGTGTTGCTACAGTGGTCAGTATGGTGATTGTAAGGTTAGCAGTAGTGCAAGTAGTGATAGTGATGGTGACGTGGTGATGATAGTTATGGTGTTTTAGTCGTGGTGGTTGTGGTGGTGGTGGTGGTTGTGATGGTGATAGTGGTTGTAATAGTGGTAATAGTGGTTGGTAGCGACCGTGATGATGGAGTAACAGTGGTAGTGCAGATGGTGACTTTTTGTGACTTTAATGATAATGGTGCTGGTGGGTAGATGGTGGCGTTGATGGTGGTATAGGACTGGTGGGGATGATGCAGGTAGTTGTGATAATGCTGTTGACGGCATTGTCAGTACGAGTAATGGTAGCGGATTGGCCATAATAATGGTAACAAAAATAATAGCGGTATCGATGGCGAAAACTGTGGCGTTGATGAAGTCGGTAACGATGATGGTAAGAGAACTAACCGTCAGGATGTGGATGCTATTGTAGAATTCTGATGAATTTTAAAGTTTTCATTGCATGAGATAAAAAGGCAGGATGAATAACTCAATGTTCCAAGACTAAAAAAAAAAGGACCAGAGACGAGCTAAACAAAAGAATTGAAAAGAGATGTAATTCCCAAGCAGTCTCTATCAGTCTTGTCTTGACTCTGTCGATAACCCCTTCACGGGCAACACAAAAGATTATAAATCTTACAACAAACGTTCGGTGTTCCCCCTGTCTCCCTTTTACTGATAAAATCCCAGGTCAATGGCCAGGAAATTACATGGTTTTCTAATCAGATACAAACAAAAGGGTTATCTTCAATGCGTGGGATTGGTTACGCAGGAATCTCGCTGGTACACTTGATCTTAACGTGGGGAGAAAATATTTAAAATATAATTTATCACCCACCCTACCTTTCGTTCATCCATCTCTCAAAACACCCAATAATTCATTCACACACTCATCTGTCCATGCATTCATTACTCTATCGTCCATCTATTCATTCAACCGTTTTCGTTCTGCAAATGCAAAGTCGATCAGCCCACACATTTCCTGAAACCACCAGTCGCTATGAGTAGTATGAGTTAAAGATATAAAAAGATGTTTTTGCACAACACCATTTACTATCCATTTTAACCCCTTAGATCTGGAAAAAAAAAAAAATACAAAAGTGATGTTATGCCATCTAGACCTATTGATCAAGACTGTCGGATGAAATAACAAAATGCTCATTCTTTGATGATCCGGTTGATTGGTTCAGTAAAAGAAACCAAATGAAAGAGATAATCTTCCTGGCTTTGCAATCAATCCGGAACTCTCCCATTACTTTAGAATTGGTTCAGCTTTAGAATTGCATTAAAATAAACATTAATAGTCCTCTCCTGTCTGTCGCTTTATCGAACTTACATTTGATTAATGGATCTGCTTCCATGAGAGAGAGGCGTGCGGGGGCTGGGGCGTAGAGGGCGGAAGATAGACGGAGAGGGATCAAAGCACTGTCTGATAATTCATTCGCTGAGGAAGAAACGTCATGTTTTGCACATCACCGACCCCGCACCAAAGCTGTTACCTTTGCATGTACTCATTAATGTAAGTTAGTAATAAGAAAGTCGAAATCGACATTCACTAGCTTGATCTCCTTCCAATGGAGGAACCAGGGAGGGGAAGGGGTCTAGTCCTGGCCAGAACTGAAATTTCTCTCCTGTGAGAAAGTTACATTTTGCCCATCACCAACCCTGTGCTCGATAATGTGAGTTATAAAAAGAACTTCGAAATCACCCGCCCACAAGCACTCCAAAAAGAAAAATTTGTTTTCTGAAGAAAAAAAAACAACAGATTGAAGGGAATTATCGTACATTGTAAATCTACAGCGCTGTAAACCTATCACATACCGCAAACACCAGCATTCAATCTGCACAATGCAAACCGGCAGGCTATTAAATATTGATTATGACAGTCTAAAAGCTTTCCAGTTTTCTCTAAATAACTTCCGCGTTCCATACAAAGGATTCCCCAGGCGCAATTACCAGCAATGTTCTTTTTGGTTTCCGGCAATGGGAGATTCGATGTCACCCAGGGGATGAATTTTCTTTATTGGTCTGGTTTGAGAGTAGCTTTTAAAATCGTTCTTGGTTTACAATCTGAGGTCTGATGATTTTGATGCCGGTGTTTCTCGAAGTTTAGCAACGTCAAAATAATAATTATTATTATTATTATTATTATTATTTTTAATGAAGCAGGCCACTAGGACAGACACGTTTACTAGATTCCATTAAATAATTGAGTTTAGCCGAGCAAATACGTACAAACTGGCAAGTAGGTAATACTAACAGTAACAGACATTGACAATAACGCAGACAGACAGATCGACAGGCCAATGCAGATTGACATTTCATCAGACAGGCAGTCGCGTTAGCGAGTGAAAAGCTGCAGCTGACCTGATAGCGAAATAGGCAAAATGATTGTCTGAAATCTGAATAACTGACAGACAGGATAAGAGGCAGTTATTTGCTGGACATGAAGTGTTCGAAGGAAATTCAAGACAGGGAAGGATTTCGAAATGCTGTTGTCAGGGGCGAGTGGTATTTATTTATAGTAGTCATTCTAAGCCATTGCTGAACAATGCGCACAACTCAGTATTTTCTATTTGGCTTTGCAATTAAATCACGCATCCCTCATACGATGGTCTTTCGAAATACCTTATTCAGGATCAAAATCAGCGCAATGTAAACGAGAAATGACACTACTCCTTCACAAGCTCGATGTACAATTATCGTAATACACGTAGTACCGTAGTGTGCGGCCCGAGTTGTTAATTTTTATTTTAGTGGGCGGCCATTTGGGTCAAAATATAATCGTCAAAATACTCACAACAAGAGTTTTTATATCAGTACGTGGCCAGTTTTCGATGACGTTATTGTGGCCAAGACGCAAAAGAAAACTTTCTTGAGGCAAAATAGTACAACCTAATCCTAACCCTGACCCTATCTTTACTAGCCCTAAAACTTTTCTTTGACATTTTTCTGTGCAAGCAAAATTCAAATGGTAATCTGGCACACTCACATTTCTTTTAATAATTCAAATTCAGGAGTCAAACGCCATTCATAAAAATTGTAAACAAAAGACACTTACACCTAATCCTGACACGTTAAGTCTGGTAGCATGCACTGAGTCAAGTCTGTTGTTTTGTCTCGGTTTCAGTGTGAAATGTGAACTACTGAGTTAAACATGATCTCACACACTGGCAAGATTGAAATAGGTCTGTCTCACTAGTCTGGGGGCGCCGATACTGTCTTGAGTCAGCTGATGGAAGGACAGACCTTGTGCACTGAGACAAAACAGTCTCAAGACAGTCTTGATTAAGCGCGCCATCAGCCTGACACTTTGAATCACAACTCACAGTGGGTTTGACATGTACCGTCAATTCGTGACCTGTCCGGCTTGAGAAATGACTTCTCTCGACAAGAAATGATAAAATAGCGAAATTGGACATACGAGTTATTGGTGTCACAACCATCCTTGGTACATATTCCGCCATTTCCCCTCCCCTTTCTTGGTATTCATGACGACATTTAAAGAAACCAATGAAACTTTTTGACTTTTAGTCCACCAGGATGGTGTCACCTTTCGTGTACGATGCGGGTTCCATTTTCAAATGTGAAAATAAAGCTGTTTGTATATAATGTGCAAAATTATCTCCCGTACTGGGAAGCTGCAGAAGGAAGAACAGTCTAGGTCAAGCTGCTTAGACAGTCTGTCAAGACGTAAAGAGCCGATCAATACGGTCCAAAAGTATCTTGTACCATAAACAAAATTTCTCCTGCAGCTATGCTTAGACTAGATTTATTGGACCGTTTAAGTAGTTTTTTCAGATAATTGTTAAAATTCTAATGTGATACAAAAATTTGGAAAAAAATTACGAACATGTCGCGAATATTCTATGGTGGAAATACCCAACTCAATGAGAATTTTGAAGTACCAATTTAGCCACGTGCATCGGATTTGTTTGTTGTTGCAGTTGTCGTCTTGCAACTATATTTGGACATGTCTAATTGGAAGTGATTTGCTGCGTCATTTTCCACCAGTTGTTCTGTATGAGCATTCAAGAATAATTGATAAACTCCAGAACCTTTTTTTTTGTTGTTTTTTTTTACATTCCCCAGAACGAGGCCAGTCTGTTTTCCAACACTGCTGAGAACGAAAGGCCAGATTTGTCATTCGTTGTGAACAATATTTTGACATTAGGCAGGGTCTTTCACTAGTCAGTCATAATTATTATTTTGATTGTACAGTAATTTCAACCTGCTTGCAGCTGGTCACACGCCCAGTATGAGCCCAATTACTGAAAATAAATAACATACCCGGCGTTTCTTTTCATAACAGCACAGATCCTCACTGGCAGTTTGAGCAAATGCTTAAATGTTAGTTTTAACCTACTTCAAATCAGATAATAAATGCCTGATCATAATAAGGCTTGTAGAGAAATGGCCATAATCTGCAATAATTAACAGAATATGGATGGCGACTCGCAAACATTTCTTGCACAACTGGGTGTGCTCTGAATCTACTTCATTTCACATTTTACCCGCGTAAGATTTTGACATGGAGCTGGCGACAGTTAATGTTAAAATGTGACGAAAGGGAAAAAATGCGTTTTTCAGAAATCGAACGTTAGAAACAATTCAATAAATTTAAAAGAATGAAAGTAAAAGAAACTACGCTATCGTTCAGCCAATAGGGACTTTCACCACGCTCAAACGCTGCAGAAATGGAAATAATTTTGTAAAGAATTTGTTAAAATGAACAAATAAATGTAGAATACAACTTTTTTCTTTTGTTTTTTGGGCCACATTTTGAATTTGTGCCAGGTCTTGCAGTGATCCTGCAAGTTCTCTGTTGCTGTTCTTCTTTTTCCTTTACTTTACTCATTTGACTGACTGTGTGTGGGTAGATGTATGCAGCTATATAAATGAAGGCTCGAAGTTGCAGCCTTACCTTGCATCAGCATCTCCAGAACTGGCCATCTCCTGCATACTGACTGACTGTTTGTCGCCCTCGCGGTCTTTCTCAGACTGGTAGAAAACTGGTACAACGTGCTTGTCTTGAGAATCTGCATTACCTCCATTTGGGACGAGGTCGCTGCTTCCTCTTCTCGGCATTATTCAAGTCTGGTTGGAAAGACAAAGATCATGATTTCGTAAATGAAATATCAAATTAATTATATTTCCAATTCAGTACGCCAAACAAAAATTATTAGGTAGGGACGAGATTTTGTTGTCAGATGGCCAAAATAAGCATTTTTTTTTTTTTGGCATCAATTTGTGAATAACACTATAAAACGTCTCTGTAGCCATTTTGCCAACGAAAAGGTTATTGTGGTGGGCAAGCCAAATGTAATCTTACACTTTCCCAAACATTCAGTGCAAACAAAATGGTTTTTATGACCCAAATCCATTAATTTGAAGTTTTTATGTATAAACATCAAAGTCAATACATTAACAAACAAAACGGCACAAAAACACAACATCCCTAGAGTTTATAAAGAACTTAAAACTTATTTAATGGACGCATAAATCGTTCAGACTGTTTAGCTCAATAACAAACTTATTATATGCAATAATTTCTCGGATAACTCTGAGTGGCAGGCCTATCAATTCTACGCACTGCTGTAAACTGCTGGAAACTATTACTTCCTAGGTGCTCTTATGTCGTTCGCTACAGAGTGCATTACCCAATTTAAGAGCCTGGACTATGCAATATTTGCAAAGATACCGACAGTTTCCATCCAAGCACAAAAGCAGCTTTTGTGGAATTCGACGTCCTACAGTTTAGCCTCGGTCTAGGCACGATCCGCGTGTCATGACATGGAACAAAGTTCAGAGAATATGCTATCATCAAATACTTAAAAAGTGATTATTACAGGCAGGTCCAGAGTTTTATTGGTCAGATTTCCTATACTTCGTATAAAGGTCATCATTTTTATTGACTGGAGTGGTGCTGAGATTAATGTGATAATCTATTTTTCTAATATAATATTTTAGGGTTAAGGTCAGAGATGGGTTAGAGTTAGGGACAGGTTTGGGTTTATTGGTAATTTGAGTTTTAAAAAAAACTTTCCTGTATTTTTTTTTTCATAGAAAACTGTGTTGTCAGTAACCAGTTCATGAACCTGGCCAAAATAAACTCTTAGGATTAGAACAACCAACAGCAATAAATTTAATGGCAAGAGTTCCGAGCGGTTACCACTAATTTCATTACCGCAATACCGGAAGTTCAATTCCTCTGCAGGATTTTTACAACATGTTACAAATTTAGAAGTGCCAACGCGCAGAGAGAAACGGAGGGGGGGGGGGGGGGGTCTAACGGGACAGGATTTCAAAATTGCTGCTCTCCTTGCTAAAATATTTTGGTGACAGATCATTGTGTTTCTCCTTGAGTGAAATAATGTGCGTCTGTGACGTTTATTACAATTTATCCTAAATATTTTATTTATTTATTTTTTTGCACGACCCTTCCCTTTTCAGCTACTGTGTTCCCCTTCTTGTTCCCCTTGATAAAAAAAATAGTATCTATGTGTTTGCTTGATTTCGTTTCTTTTCATTCGTATGTCTTTAAATTGTCCACTCCATTTTCCTTTTGATAACGGTTGTTTGAAAATGTACCGTGGCATACGCTTTCTCAATGTGAAGCTCACGCAAGAGCTTCATTTATTTTGATTCGCGTGGCAGACCCTGCATTGCCTTCCTGAAGTGAAAGAAATAACAAATAATATAGCACTGGGTTTCAGCCATGCGAGTGACTGGTCGAGTGGCTGTTCCTGTAGCAGCAACGGAGAGCAATCAAACTGTAACAACAAAATCCATCCCATGTTTTTACGCACCATGAATTTCTTAAGTACGAAAGGATTCTATTACACCTGTGCATCGTCTTCCGTTTTGAATGAATTCGTTATTGTTGTTAATATTATTACTCCCCTAAAAAATCATTTCCCTTCATGTTTCTCTTTCAAATTGATGATAATTTAAGACAGTTTTAATGATAGTTATATTGACCATTACACAACAGTTATAAGTGAAACAATGACAACTACAGTTACAGTAATAGTGAGCTTTTAAAAAGTTTTTTTTTTTTTTAAATCAACACTCGTCCGATTAGATGAAAGAATGTTTATGAGTGAAAATATAAAACAGGAATTCCCTTTCAAGAATGTCTCCCTCAGTCTACTAATTCAATGGCCTATCTATTTATCTCTTTATCAACAAATATCAACAGTGTG